>OX155699.1:11718416-11745416 GCA_944547425.1 Eupithecia centaureata | reverse complement strand
TGTTCATTTTTGTGTAAAAAACTGTGTTTATTGAGTATATAAATTAAGAAAACCTATATATCATCTTTTAAGTGCACGCGTTGGACATGATTTTCTGAGACCTTTCCAACGAGCCCAAACACTGTTCACTTAGCCTAGAAACTGATAAAATTGTAACAAAGTGGGCATATTGGCCGCCATATTGGAAATTTGAAAGTTGGCATAACTGCTTTGTTTCTTGACAGATTAAGACGGCTTTTTCTGTTTTGGCATTGTCCTTACAGCCACCTCCTAACCGCATAGAATTAGAAAACAATTGTCACATTTATCATCATCATCATCACTTCCTTCATCGTAATATTTTTTTTTTTTAAACAAATTTAGCAATTGGTCCCTAATTTCATCACTGTGCAAACACAATGTCCTATAAAACTAAGTCGATACCAATGCCAAAAAGTAGGGTCAAGCTTGTAAGCACTAAATTGGGCAGGGGGCTTTCGCCAAGGGCGGGTTCATCTGCGATTCTGGGCGTTGCAACTGGTGATGGTAGAAAAAATATTACGTGTCCTGTTGCTGGCGGTAATGCGTCAATAAATTCAGAAGTATTGATGGCTGGCTTCTCATCTCAGCCGACGCCTCCGATAGTGGCACAACATCGACTTACGAGGACTCCGGTTAGGCCGCAGGGTATGAATGTGTCTGGAACAGAGAAAGGTGATGAGGGAGGGTCGAGTAATTCATGTCTATCAGGTTTTTACTTACCTGGCTCAGTGGCGGACGAAGTCCAACTGGGGCAGGTTAGGGAGGTGGCGAGCAAAGTTGGAGCTGGCGAGTCAGGTTTGGTTACTGAGGTTGGGTTTGACGATGACTCTCCATGTGGACCATGCTTCTTGGAGACTTCTTTTATGACTGTTGGTGGTGCAGAGCCACCGCAGAACGTACCAGTGCAGGAAGCACCGCGGCTTGCAGATAAGTTGTTAAAGTCTACTCTGGCTGAGCTGGATAAGTCGCGTAACCTACATCGTGATATAAAGGAGGCAGTTCTGGCAGGGTTGCATGCGCTGCATGGTATGGTGTTACGTCTGGCAGATTCACGGGTGCGACATATGGCTGATCGTGAACGCGCGCGGGCCCTTGCTGAGCGCCAGTACGCGCTTCAACAAAAGGTTTATGCTGGAAAACTGGAGGCTTTAACGGAGTGTGTCCAGGGCAATTTGGAAGAGCTGCGTCGCTCAACTGCAAGAACATTTCAGGAGGCTGAAACGGTTCGTATTGCAGTTGAAGAGATGAAAGGCATGATCGGAGAACATACTTCGGCTCCAGAAGAGATGGCGAAGTTTCGGCTTGTGAGTCAGCTTTTGGAGGAGGCACACGCAATCCGAGAGGAATGCTCTAACTCGCCAATGCCTACCGCGTGCGTTCCTGTAAACCCTCATGCGGTTACCGGTGCTCAAGGAAGCAGCTGGATGGGCGAGTCGCCTCTGCAGCCAGTGGGCGATAGGTGCGGTGGTAGGCTATCACCTCGGTGTGCTTCATATGCTCAGGCCGCTAGACACCCGTTAATGATAAAGTCCAAGAACCCAGCTCATACTGGCGATGATATTCTTAAGCATATAAAGAGTAATGTAGATGTTATTGGTTTGGGCGTTGGAGTGAATGGAGTACGCAAATGTCGAGGCGGTGGGGTTGCGATAACCATGGAGACTAAACGCGAGAAAGAGCTGATGGAAGGTGCTATTCGCGAACTTGGAGATAATTACACTGTGTCTGAGCCGCGCCTAAAGGACCCACAGCTGCGGCTTGTTGGTGTAATTGCAGATCTTACGGATGCTCGCCTCCAGGAAGCCCTTCTTCGTCAGAATGAGGGACTTCTTCAGACGGTCCCTGAAACAGAGCGCAACATTAGGATTGTTAAACGGATTAAGGGCAGACATGCGGGGCTTAATAATGTTGTGGTGCAAGTGAGCACTGCTATGTGGCGTGCCCTCCTAGAGCGCCGGGTGCGACTAGGATACCAGGTAGTTACAGCGGTGGATCAGTCACCTTTAGTCCAATGTTACAAGTGTCTTGGATTTGCTCACCGTGTGACTGAGTGTCGTACCGTTTCATCTCGATGTGGGTACTGCGCGGAGACACATGACTCACGCGACTGCCCTAACAGAGGCCGCGCCCCACACTGCGTCAACTGTGCTCAGCGTCAGCTCCCAGATACGGAACATCCAGCATATAGTGCTGACTGTCCGGAGTGGAAGCGCTGGGACCGTATTGCTCGTCTTGCTGTAAGATATTGCTAAGGGCACTGATATGACTTCACTGCATTCCTGGAATATAAAAATAATACAATTTAATACGGGAAGGGGGAGAGCGTCGACTTTTGAGTGTCTGAGGGAAGCTAGTGTGAGAAAAATGCAGGTACTATTATTACAGGAGCCCTACGTCGGTAACATGGGTAAAATGTCGGCGCCTACTGGATGTAAGATTGTACAGGGATCAGGCAGTTTGAGTGAGCCGGTGCGAGCTGCAATAGTAATTTTGGATTATAATATAAGATTTATAGAAAATTCTAAATTCATTACAAGAGATATAGTGGGAGTCATTGTTAAAGTAGATAATTTGAAAATTGGGTTTGTTAGTGTTTATTTGGATAAGGATTTGGATTTGTTGTCTTATCTTAATGGTATTAAGAGCGTTGTTCGGAGCATGGGATGTGACAGGATAGTGGTGGCGGGTGATTTGAATGCGGTCAGTCCGTGGTGGGGCTGTTCAGTAGAGGATGCGCGCGGCACTGCCCTCATGGAACTGTATGCGGAGCTAGGTCTTGAGGTTGTTAACGAGGGTCAGGAGCCTACCTTCCTAGCTTACCGGCACGGCCAACCTGCCTCCAGCATCATTGATGTTACGGCCTGTTCCTGCGCCCTGCTGCCCACCCTGAAGGACTGGAAAGTGGACCCTGCTTTTTGTACTTTATCCGATCACAGGGCAATTACATTTGTACTGCAGCTACGTTCGCTTAGTGGGCGTATCTCTGAAGAGAGTAGTAGTACTAGAGTGTATAATACTGCCAGGGCTAACTGGACACTTTTTGAAGAAGAACTGTGTAGTGAGCTTGAGCGGGCGGACCTTGATGAGCGTATTAGGGAGGCTACGGATAAGGTGTGCATTAATGAAATTGTGGAGCAATATGTGGGGTGTATAACTGCGGTGTGTGAGAAAGTAATTCCTCATATCCCTTCAAGAAGGCTCGAGAAGACTTGCAAGTGGTGGACACCTGAGTTGCGGCAGCTGAAGTCTGATATGGTGCGCTGTCGGAGAAAAATTGCTAAGGCTAGCTCTCAGCGCAAGCAGTTTGTAGTGGATCAGTATCTTGAGGCCAGAACTGTGTATAAGAAGGCCATTGAGTCCGCTATGACTGCTAGCTGGAAAGAGTTTTGTAAAAGCGAGAAGCTGGAAACTCTATGGCAGCGATCGTATCGTATTGTTAAAGCTTGCTCTGGACGACCTCAAGATAAGTTGCTCGAGACTAGCGATGGACAAACGTTGGATGAGGCGCAGTCTGCTACGCTGTTAGCAGACACCTTTTATCCTTTTGATGAGGTGGCTCGGGATACGGCTGAGCAGGTCGTGCTGAGGGCCGATACTGACGCCTGGGCGCAGGGAATCTGCGATGACTGCACGATCCCGGATCGAGTCATTGCTTTCACGGATGTGGAGCTAGAGACAGTGCTGCGAAGTATGAGTCCTAAAAAGGCACCAGGAGGGGATGGTCTTACATTGGACATATGTTTTCGAGCTTATAGATGTAACAAGAACCTGCTCTTGGGTTTGTTTTCGAAATGTTTCAAGCTAGGATGTTTTCCGGCGATATGGAAAGTAGCCACAATCAAGGTGATTCCTAAACCAAATAGAGGTTCTTATACTACACCGAAATCTTACCGGCCTATTGGGCTCCTTCCAGTTCTAGGAAAGGTCCTGGAGAAGCTGTTTGTTAACAGACTGCAGTGGCAGCTTGGAAGGGAAAATAATCTTAGTCCGGTTCAGTATGGATTCACACCGCAACGTAGCTCGGAGGATGCCTTGTTTGACGTAATGACCATCGTTCGGCGAGATCTCGAATGTAAGAAGATAGTTGTCATGGTTTCTTTGGATATAGAGGGGGCATTTGATAATGCTTGGTGGCCGGCAATAATTGACCAATTGAGGTTTAAGCGTGTGGATGCAACTATTGTGCGCTTTATTCTAAGCTATCTCTCTGAGCGACAGGTAAAGCTCAGATACGCTGGAGAGACAGTTGTGAGACACACTAATAAAGGTTGCATCCAGGGATCTACGTGTGGACCCATCTTATGGAATCTTCAATTGGAGCCACTGCTTGAGCAGTCCCAGTATGGAGGTGTAAGAGTTCAGGCATTTGCCGATGATATTCTTTTGGTTGCATCTAGTACCGATGGCAGAGAGTTAGAGTCGACGGTCAACCGGGCGCTGGCTGTGATTTCACATTGGGGTGAGAAACATAAGCTCAAGTTTGCCCCGGAAAAGACTCAAGCTCTATTGATTACACGGAAGCTTAGGTACCATATACCTTCTCTTGTAATGTCGGGTACTGTGCTGAGTTATAGTTCTAGTCTCAAGGTATTAGGGTTAACGATAGATCCTTTGCTTAATTTTAGGCAGCATCTTGAAAATATAACCAAAAAAGTCATAAGTTTTTATAAGGTAGTTTCAAGAGCTGCGCGAGCCCAGTGGGGTCTTAGCTCTGATATCTTGAGGTTAATCTATATTACAGTTGTTGAGCCTACTGTTTTATACTCAGCGAGCTCTTGGGCAGTTGTCTCGGAGAAGGTTTATGCGGAGAAGATATTGAATAGTCTCACTAGGTCATTTGCTATTAAAATAGGGAAAACACATCGAACGGTGTCTTTTGTAGCAAGTGTGCTACTGGCGCGGATACTGCCTCTACCACTTAGATTGAGAGAAAATTATTTAATTTATAAGATAAAGAGAGGTGAGTCATTGGAACAATTGCCAGGTCGTGCTTTGGAGCTAAGGAGGAGCCCGTTTTCTTTGCCACACCCAGCTGAAAGGAAATATTTAGGGTTTGGGATGATTGAGTCACAGGAAGACGTTGTGAGCTTGGCAAGTGATGGAGTTATCCTCTTCACAGATGGTAGTAAGCTGGAGGGCAGAGTTGGTGGAGCAGTTACCTGTTGGTCGTCGGGGCGAGAGGTCCATCACGTTGGATTCAGGCTTGAAAATTATTGCAGCGTGTTCCAGGCGGAGCTGTGTGCTATATTGCGAGCACTCTCTGTAGTGGAGGGTAGACGAGAGTTTACTTTTACTCTTGCTAGCGACTCTATGTCAAGCTTGGAGGCTGTGGGTGACCCAAATTCACTTCACCCACTTGTAGCTGAAATAAGAGGGAAGATATTTAGCTTGGAACAGAGAGGTAAAACTATAAGACTATATTGGGCAAAGGCTCATAGTGGAATTGAAGGTAATGAGAGGGCTGATGAGCTCGCTAAGCAGGCCGCTCTTAATGATAGGAGAATTTCATTTTATGATAGGTTTCCACTATCTTTTGCTAAACTGACGGTTAGAAACGGGAGCATTAGTGAATGGCAGCGGTTTTATAATGCTTCTCAAACGGGTAGCACAACAAAATTATTTTTCAAGAATATATCTCTTGCTTATAGCACTCTTAAAAATATTTGTCTGGATAATTATATTTCACAAATATTAACTGGGCATGGGGGTTTTAAATCTTATCTATTTCGATTTCATCTATCCGAATCTCCATTGTGCTCCTGCGGTGAGGATGTTCCTCAATCTGTGCAGCACTTGTTGTTAGAATGTCCTAAGTTCGGTAGATTAAGGTATGAATGCGAGAGTGCAATTAATTTAGATTTGAAATTAAGTACTTTAGAACAAGTTATTAGTGACAAAAATTTTAGGCCGGTTTTTCTGGCATATGCGAAGACTTTGCTTCGCATAGTGGGCAGGGAAAATGGGTCCTTTGTTGAGGGTGACTAGGATTATTTATTTATTTTGTCTTTGTTGTTGACAGACTATTATTTGTTTTGATGTTGATGATGGTGTAATTTTTTGTAATAGCAAATTATTTTTACTCGTCAATATTGTATCAGTGTTCTATCAAACATAGGCATGTAATGTTTTTAACAAATTTTGTTTATCAGATTGTTTTATTTATATTTATTTGTCTTGTGTTGATTCAGGCTTGAAAATTGTTAACTCCTGATATTGTAAACTTATTTTATTTTGTTGGTAAGAACAGGAAGAATAAATAAAATAATGAATATAAAAAAAACGAAAAAAAAAATGGAAAAAAAACAAGGAAAAGAAATAAAAATGAGAAAAAAAAAATACAAAAGAAAACATTGTACTGCACAATAAAAGAAAAGATTGAAAAGAAAAGTAACAATGGAAAAAGAGAGAAGAGATAATAATAACAATAAATAAGGAGACTAATTTAAGTTTAATTTAAGTTCGAATAAATGGTAATTTGGTGATAAGATCTAACTTGTTAACTGATTTTATTGTTTGAAGAGCTATATTTTTTTTTAATAAAATTCTAATATTTGTAGAAAGTCTTATTGTTATTATATTTTTAGTGAATTAATTAATTTTACTCTGTCAAATTATGTTAATAATTATATATTATTAGTATTTTCATGTAAATTATTGTATTATTATTGTAACTTATTGTATTTCATTGTAATTTTATCATTCAATTGTAAAAATTAAAATATTTATTTTAAAATTGTCTGTAAGCAATCGAATACTTGGCTATGTTTGGTAAACAAATGATAGCACAATTTTGGTGATATTTTAAATCAAAATGCATTAAACAATAAATGTGTAGGAAAAAAAAAAAAAAAAATGTACGTAATTTATTTGTGTGAATATTTATTCTATGTATGTACTTTCCAAAATGTACTTCTTTTCGAATAACTTTGTGTATCTCTGTGTTATATGTGTGTGTGTGTGTGCATGTGAGTATAAATGTGTGTGTGTAGAATGATTTTTAATACAATTGAACACAATTCCTAAGCAGGTCATTAATGTTGTTGCATTTTGATAGCAACAGTAACTTTAGGGTTTTAAAGCAAAAAGCAGACATGTGGAAACTCATTTGCTCCTGTGAGAAGGTGAGTCTGCATAGTTTGCAACATTTAAAAAAAAAAAAAAAAAAAAAAAAAAAACCTAACCTAACCTAACCTAACCTAACCTAACCTAACCTAACCTAACGAACCGAACCGAACCGAACCGAACCGAACCGAACCTAACCGAACCTAGCCTAACCTAACCTAACCTAACTTAACCTAACCTAACCTAACCTAACCTAACCTAACCTAACCTAACCTAACCTAACCTAACCTAACGAACCGAACCGAACCGAACCGAACCGAACCGAACCGAACCGAACCGAACCGAACCTAACCGAACCTAGCCTAACCTAACCTAAACTAACCTAACCTAACCTAACCTTACAAACAACTTAACGTTTTGATGAAATACATAGTCATAGATATAATTTTTGACCTCATTTAACCACTTAATTAATAATGCTCAAAATACCAATAAAATATCAATACCATTAATGGACTTATTTAAACGAACGTTTTTAATGTAGTCGTTAGTTATTCCTTAATAAATAAATAAACTAGATCCATTACTATCTTAGTAAGTAAGTAAAGTAATATTTATTCAAAGAAAGGTTAACAATTTTATATACTTAAGACTATTGTACAGTTAAAATATTTTAAAATTAAGTATGTCTAATTGTATGTCTATTTGATTGGCTACGGCCCCACACTAGGCTCAGGGCCCGTGTCGTGGATCTTGGAAGAAACATATTGAGTCGACCTGTAAAAAAATGGCGAAAATAATTTACGCGCTTAAGCAACTTAGACCCATTTCTTTAGATATTCAAATTCAAAATGCTTTATTTCCTTAAGACCTTACAGGACACTTGGACACATAAAGCTCTGAAAGACATATATTACGCATATATTTACTCAATTATGTCTTATGGTATCATTTTATTCGGGAGCTCTACAGATTACGAATGTATACTTAAATTACAAAAGCGTGCCATAAGAGTATTAATGAAAGCGAAATACAGAGAGTCAAAAACCTTCGGATATTAGCATCAGTAGCGGTATTCATAAAAAAAATAATTTGAAAGAATATACAATCGGAGGCGAAAGTAGCAAACGTGCCACGCTGCAGAAAATAATTCTAGAGCCGATTCACCATCGACTGAATATCGCAAAACGGCTCCCTAAAATAATGGGCCAAAAACTATATAAAAAAGCTCCCGATAGATCTTAAACTTACTAAAAGTGATTTTTTTTACTTGACAAGACGCTATATACCTCTAGTATTAAAAAGAGGTGTAGCATAAGTGGGAGATCGTTCGCGGTCGTCGCTGAAAAACCACTACTTTCATTGTTTCATTACTTACTCGGTTGGGCGGAAGCGGTGCGCGGTCGATTATATCGGCGAGCGCACGGTGTTTCGTTCCAAGCGTGCAGAGTGGCCACGTGGCGGCAACGCTCGTCGCCGTACAACTCCCGCGTGATCCGGTTCGAGGACACTGCCAGGCGGGGAGTTTGACTGGGGCGGTACATCTGTCAAAGAATAACGCAGGTGTCCTAAGGCCAGCTCAGCGAGGACGGAAACCTCGCGTGGAGCAAAAGGGCAAAAGCTGGCTTGATCCAGATGTTCAGTACGCATAGGTACTGCGAAAGCACGGCCTATCGATCCTTTAGTACTAAAGAGTTTTTAGCAAGAGGTGCCAGAAAAGTTACCACAGGGATAACTGGCTTGTGGCAGCCAAGCGTTCATAGCGACGTTGCTTTTTGATCCTTCGATGTCGGCTCTTCCTATCATTGCGAAGCAAAATTCGCCAAGCGTTGGATTGTTCACCCATCAAAAGGGAACGTGAGCTGGGTTTAGACCGTCGTCGTGAGACAGGTTAGTTTTACCCTACTGATGGCTTGTCGTTGCGATAGTAATACTGCTCAGTACGAGAGGAACCGCAGTTTCGGACATTTGGTTCATGCACTCGGCCGAGCGGCCGGTGGTGCGAAGCTACCATCCGCGGGATTATGCCTGAACGCCTCTAAGGCCGAAGCCAGCCTAGCCGAATCCGGCAAGGATATGCTCACTGTGGAGCCCCGAGAGTCGGGAGGCTCTAAACAATGTGACTTTACTAGTTGCGCTTTACTTCGTAAGGCGTGACGTCGAAGCCCATTTGGACCGCGGAGATCGGTGCGTACGGTTTAACACGTGCACCACGGCTCCTTCTGGTTCGGATATAACTCAGTTCGATGTCGGGGCTCGGAATAGTCTGTAGACGACTTACGTTCCTGGCGGGGTGTTGTGCTCGGTAGAGCAGCGTCGTGCTGCGATCTGTTGAGACTCAGCCCTACGCCAGGTGATTCGTCCGAGGACGAGTTTTTTTTTTTTAATTTTTATAGTATTGTTATTCTATGAACATGTAAAACGGCAAGGTCCGAGTCTAACTTTACTAACTTTACTAACATTACTAACTTTACTAACTTTACTAACTATACTAACATTACTCATTTTAACATTACTACTAACTTTAACATTACTAACTTTACCAACATAACTAACTTTACTAACTTTACTAACTTTAGGTACTAACTTTACTAACTTTACTAACATTACTAACTTTACTAACTACTAACTTTACTAACTTTACTAACTTTACTAACTTTACTAACTTTACTAACTTTACTAACATTACTAACTTTACTAACTTTAGGTACTAACTTTACTAACTTTACTAACATTACTAACATTACTAACTTTAGGTACTAACTTTACTAACATTACTAACTTTACTAACTACGAATATACATTGTACCTGATGATGAACTTCGATTGCATGCAACCTTTAGACTGTTTTGAACGGTCTCCAGTTAGCTCGATTGTATATACTGGTTTTATTTTTATCTATTCCGTTTATTTTTATAATTTTTTTTAAATTTAGCTCTTGTTAGCTTGTTCTTGTAATTTTCAGTACTTTACTTATTTACCTTATAGAACTTCATTAACAACGAAAATTATAATCAAAAAATGTATACCTACTTGTAAATATACAATTCAAATCATTGAGCTAACTACAGACGGTCGAAAACAGTCTAGAGGTATCTCAATTGTTTACTTTATTAATTTAAGAAAGGAAATAACAATCAAGGAATAGAACCTTATTAAAACTATTATTTACAATATTTTGGTAGGTTGAAAACAGTCTAGAGTTAGCTCAACTGAATGAAAGAATGGATGAAAACTCTTTATTATACTTAAATGTACCACAAAAAGGCTGAAAATGATACATAAAAGTACTGCAAACTAAGACTAAGTATAAATAAATAAATAATAATAAATAATTTCGGACAGTCCACACAGCATAATCCAGCCCAAGCTAAGCAGTTAAGATAGATAAGGGCGACCCTATCGCTAAAAGCGATCTCTTCCAGGCAACCTTTGGATGGACCGGATATAAAAGAACAATATAGACGGTGGTAGTTACATTAGATCTACTTCTCTAGATAGATGGAAAAGAAAAAAATACATACCCAATAAGCTACCAATGTTATAAACTTACATAAACATGTAACTTTATATAATTAGATAAATAATGTACCACACGTTCATGTGGTAATTCCGGGAAAAATGTATAAAATGTTACCTATGTGTTATTCCAGACTATGATCTATCTCTTTGCCAAATTTCATCCATATCCGTTCAGTAGTTTTTGCATGAAAGAGTAACAAATATCCATCTATCCATCCATACTTACAAACTTTCGCGTTTATAATATTACTAGCGACCCGCCCCGGATTCGCATATTCATTAAAATATGCAAATTTTAATATTTTTGAGATAAGCACATTAATGTAGTAAATACAATATCAATACAATATCGAGCTCGTATTTTTTTACCTGATTATGAGACTAGATGCCGTAAGTTCCACTTTCTTCCCACTCTTTAAACGCAGACAAGTGGCTGATTTGACTTACCTAATTAATATAGCAAACGGAACTGTTGATTGCCCAGAGCTTCTTGAGCAAATAGGACTGCGCACATGCACGCTTGCACCTATCGTAAGGACTAATTATAGGCAGAACGCATTTGTTTATAGAGCTTCTAGCTCGTTTAACTCATTAGTACATGAAAACAGCAATATAGATTTATTCAACACCAGTTCAAGTAAGCTTAAACGCTTGCTTAATGATACATTTTTCGTTTTAGTTTGAGAAATTCTCTTGTTTGTGCTTGTACTTAGTATAAAAAACAATCTATTTTTCTTTTTTAGTTATTGTTATTGCTAGTAAGTCGTCAACTTAACTTCTTTGTTTAAGCAGTTTTACTAATAGGTTTATATACTTTTAATATATCTATTTTTCTGTAAAAAAATTTTAAGTTAAAATTAATACCTATATGTCTACTTTCTGTAAATTCATCTCAAGTCAACAGATCTCAAGTTGCTGCTTTAATTTATTATTAGTGAAAACTTTTAATTGGCCTTAATTTAAAAATTCTTTGTATCTACTCATTGTCTAGCTGTAAGTTTTCCTAAAATTGTAAAAATAAAATAAAATAAATTTGAAGTATGTTTTTTGTTTTAATACAATAATACCTAAATTATGTCACAGTAACAGCTGTTTTCTGGAACGCAGATCATCTTAATAGTTAACTAATCAATGTTCAAATCTCTATTCAAGTGTCATTTGGGTTTCTCGAACATTGATTACGTACTTATATTTTGAAAAACAAAACTCTTGTCAAATAACATAATACGCTAATTAGGCCTGATTCTTTGTTCAAGCTCTTGTCAAATCAATAATTAACTAATCGGCGATTTCGCTCTAATTAGTTGAAATTATTACAACAATTTGCTGTATTTTTCCAAGTTCTAAACCGGGGTATAATACATAAAAAATCAACAGGTTGGTAATCCAAAAGCCATACACTACATAGTATAAACTAGAGTCGCTTTCTCTGTCCCTATGTCATTATGTCCCTTTGAACGCTTAAATCTTTAAAACTACGCAACGGATTTTGATGCAGTTTTTTTTAATAGATAGAGTGATTCAAGAGGAAGGTTTTTATGTTTAATGTAAAACCGTGCGAAGCCAGGGCGGGTCACTAGTTTTTTATAAGGATATCTATGACTTAAATGAAATGTCCCCTTTTAAGTGCACAATTCATTTATTTCGAGGTACTTTAACTGACCTTATACACAAATCTATCTTATCATCATCCTATCTTCCTTATCTATCTTATCTTCGAGACCTTCCGCCGGAGGCCTATTTGACACTTCTTGGTGTCTTGCAAAGCACATGTACCTACCATACCATCAAGTTTTAGATTATACCCAGAAAATAAGGTCCATACACCACATCGTTTTAATTAAAATAGGGGTGATTTATTCTCATTCGGCCATTATTTTTTGAAGGGACCTATCGTTGCTGGTACCTATAGAGTCAGTGTTTTTTCAATTATTTATACTGTACTATAAATTTTATTAAATTTTTACTAAACCTGTAATAATTAAGTTGTTAAACTTATAAATTATGCATATATTTACTAACATATATTTCATATATTTTGGTAATAGTTTAGTAGTAGTTTTTTAATTACATAACTTTAATAGCGAAGAAGGGGAAATGAAACATAATTTAGATTAAACATTAGATGAAATTTATTTAGTCCGGTCAATTTAGACATTCGAAGCTACATAAATTCCCCTTCATTTTTCACGATTTTCATCAAAACGGTAAGTTTTATCATAAAAAATATCGACAAAAATTGTAAATTAATTTGACTGTACCTTGGTAAACGTTTAATAACCGAGATAGGCCCTAGATTTCCCGCCTTATAAATAAGTATTGGCTTTGACTTTCTGTAAAAAAGTACTAGCCAATCAGTAACCTCGTCCAAAGAGGAGTTGGCCAATCCGGTGTCTTCCCGCCACCGGCCGCTACGTCAGATGTACGCTTGTGGCGCCGACATCTTTTTTCTTCATTGGCGTTTAGTTTCCCGCCGAGTACAGACGTGCTACCAAATACGCAGCACGCTTTTAAAGAAATATTCCAGAAAATATTTCAAAGTGCATACAAGGATTATTGCAAAGTGCACATAGTATTCTAAAGGTTTGGTGTAAAATTGCATTACTGCGTAAGTACATTTTTCTTTGTCTACACCACTACATACCCACATTTTTTCAATAAAATGGTAATTTGCGAAATAAGTTTCGTAATTTGTTTTTGGACTAATGAGTCCATTCTATTTATATTTTGTTGGAGACTCACGAGTCGCACACATGTCGCATGGTTAGTACGAAAGCATACGCCTTTTTTACCTTGCACTAAGACCGTGACATTTTTCTTATTATTTGTGCTCGAAAGCACGTGGTTATATTTGTTTTAATGACAAAAGCCGAAGCTTTTTACAACTACCTGGCATGTGCCAGTGGCATAATTTTTCTTCTATTACTCCTAAGTAAGATTTTAACGGTTTTTCCGTTCGATTCGTTAGAATTTATTTTGAGGTTATATGTTGCTATGTGCTAAAATACTTATTTTTCTAGCAAGGATGTAAACACGATATCATATGCAAAATTCTGACCGATTTCGTGAAAACGAGACTTGAAAGACAACTGGAGAAGGAGGTCAATATTGGATGGTAATGGAAATAACATCGTGAGTACTTTAAAATATCGTTGTTTTGGTTATTCTGGGCCACGCAGCCACGTGGGCAACGCGTACGATGTACGATACTTGGTTGTCACCTGCCCGTAATTTATACGCGAATATACAAAATATGAAATGTTGAGTGTATCTGCACACTCGCGCAAATAACACGTGGCCTACACCCAATGTCGTCGGGTGGATTAATCTAATAGGTTGTCTAACCTATTTTCTGCCTAACCATTGCACAGCAGGTGGTTTTGCAAGGGCACGGAGTGTTAATCTAGGTTGGCAAGAAAGCAACTTTTTTTTTCAGGAGCGGTTAGATACATATTTCATTGCCTATTGTTTTGGTACCAAACAGAAGTGTAGAAAATGCAAATATAAACATGTGTCTCAAGTCCACGATTGACAAGATATATTTCAAGGATAAATACTGATATGTTCTATGTTCCTATTTTTCGATATGAGCTAAGTACCTTGATTTTTAAGCAAAACACCTCGCAAGAATAAAAACCCCCGCAGGGTTGTTTTAACGCCCTCGCAGGGCTACAATGGCTGGTGCATTGTCATCTCCTTGTAAGTATATAATAAAACCCTCGCAGGGTTCATAACGCACCCTCGCAGGGCTGCGATGACAAAAAATAAAATTCGGGCGCACCGAATATTTTTCAGTTTTAGATTATCTTGGACAAAGAATAATACCCTCGCAGGGTTGTTTTAACGCCCTCGCAGGGCTACAACGGCTGGCGCATTGTCATCTTGCAAATATATCATAAAACCCTCGCAGGGTTCATAACGCACCCTCGCAGGGCTGCGATGACATAAATAAAATTCGGGCGCACCGAATATTTTTCAGCTTTAGATTATCTTGGACAAGGAATAAAAACCCTCGCAGGGTTGTTTAAACGCCCTCGCAGGGCTACAATGGCTGGCGCATTGTCATCTCCTTGCAAGTAAATATATAATAAAACCCTCGCAGGGTTCATAACGCACCCTCGCAGGGCTGCGATGACATAAATAAAATTCGGGCGCACCGAATATTTTTCAGCTTTAGATTATCTTGGACAAGGAATAAAAACCCTCGCAGGGTTGTTTTAACGCCCTCGCAGGGCTACAATGGCTGGCGCATTGTTATCTCCTTGCAAGTATATAATAAAACCCTCGCAGGGTTTATTACGCTCCCTCGCACGGCTGCGATGACATATAAAATTCGGGCGATCCGAATATTTTTCAGCTTTAAATTGTCTTGGACGTGATGAGCATTATTCTCGAATGAAGAGTCTTATTCAACATAAATATGTGTTTACATAAGCTTCAGAAAGGGTTGCTTGTTTGGATAAAGGAATTCATCGTGGTGGTGTACCTCCACCAGCGATGAATTCCAGGGTATCGCGTACCTACTCACAACAACTTCTAGGAAGGCTAACTATAAAAGCATCGTGGTGCACCTCCAACAGTGATGAAAATAAAAAGTCCAGGGTATCGCGTACCTATTGACTAGAACTTCCAGGAAGGTTAACAATTATTAAATAGAAGCATCAAAATAAAAAGTGCAGGGTATCGCGTACCTATTGACAAATGTCTTACCAATATCTATGTATGTATATGATTCGTGTATTGCATACCTATCAACAAAAGATTTGGGAGGTTCGATACCTATATAGACGGAGTTTCTGTTCTTGTTAGACATTAACATTCAGAAGGAGCTGTTTAGCTGAAGGAATAATAAAATCTTCTGATAAACCGTACTTGTGACAAAAGTCATATAAGAATATCGTAAGAAACTCGGGCTGATAAGCGTGATGGGTTGATAAATTTATCGATTGGCTGATATTTTTATAGGCAAATTATAAATTGCGTATAGCAGCTGGTTGAGGTGTCATTGTGAATTAAGGGCAAGCCTAAGCCTTCGAGCTGAATTACATTCTACATAGTCTAACCCAGAGTTACTATTTTTTACACTGTATGATATGTGAACGGTAGCAGATATAAGAACCCTTTGGATTCATGAGATCGCAGGAAAGACTCTAAGGTTAACATATAAGTTATTCAGTCTACCTACAAAACTTCTCATTGACGAGACAAGTTCTTTAAAATGATTAACAATTGTAGGGTGGGTACAACGAATAATTATGGAAATGAATTATAAGATAAATGCTGCCCACCCGCACTAAAAATTTAGTGCCTATTATTAGAACCTTTCGTATCCCTCATTCCATCACGAATTTGAATGTTGCGTGCGTGAGATAGTTGTTAGTATAAATAAGGTAGCTTCTACCAAAAACACAATATCTTGCACAAAGTTGCCTTCAGTATCAAGATACTGTCTATCAGTGGATATGTCCACGCAAATGTATGGGTCTAGCTCACTCACTGGCCTGACCGTTTTAAGAGTAGGTACATTGTCTAAAAGACTTTACTTGTCAGACAAAAAGAAGGAGATTTGGTGAAAGTACTGGCGTTGCGGTACTAACTTAATATACCTACCTGTATAGGCTCTGAATTGTACTCAACCCATGTCCGGATTTATGATTGTGGGAACAATAAGGGTGTGAACGATAAGAAACATTCCCGTGTTTATTTACAACTACCCTCTTCATACTTTTTATAACCGGTGGTATTTCTTGGTTATCTGTATAAAGGTGTGTACGGTAATGAACGTTCACGCGTTTATTTACAACTACCCTCATCATACTTTTTATCATAAGTGGCATTTCTGTTATCTGCTTTGTATGATAAATTGTTGAATGTATTCTCAACTGTATTAGACATCACATATACTAGTACATTTTTAGAATTAATATTTGAAACTGTCATCATCATCATTTATAGAAATGACCGTGAGCAATTGAGGGTTTGCGCACTACAGTAATAAAAACCTTGGAAAGTCGTCTTCTTTTTGAACGTCAGTAAAGGACAGCCATTGTCCTTGACGTAAAGAACTGTTTATATTTTATATAGTGTTACACTATTCTTTACAAGTAAGCGATCATTGTCAGCTTCTAAACTCTAGCACTCTGTGATAGATTAATAAGAATAAAAGTGCATCTATATTATCGCTTCTTAAGCGATGACGTCAGATTTTCAGTAATTGGTCGTGAGATGTTTCAACATAACTACTAGTTAAACGGAAAATGGTTCTTGTTTATTATTTTATAAACATTGTAGTACAACAGACACTACTGCATCTCAAATGAAGAGCTTGTTTTCGAGGTACATTGACAATGTGGGTGAGGTATTCATGCACAAGTATAATACCTACAGTGTTACCAATAACGTTGGTTCTCGAAGTAAACTTGGTTTCACTGTCACAAGCTGCTTAGTAATCTAGGGTTTGCTAGTTACCATTATTGGTATTAATTTTATTGATGTCTCAATAGACCTCTCTATATTAAGTACCTATATGCTCTCGGGTGGGAATTTGTAAATCTATTCGGTATGATATTCGAATAACATTAGAAGGATACCCAGTGCGTATTTAAGAGCAAAACAAGTACCTATAAGGGAAAAAGAAATAGATATACCTGTATTTTTAGCTACGTGTATCGGATCTAAGATTTCTTACGCTTCTACAGTGGAAATGTACACAAGTCTTATCGCAAAACTTGTAATCTAGTCCAAACATTGTGGGGAGGAAAAACCAGTTATTCAAATGTTTTATAAGAACTTCCCATAACTGGACATTTTAGATGAACATACAAAGCTTCACTATAGTTATAACGGTTCATAAAGTACCTACTCAGGTATTACAGCGCACTGCAATAAATTGAAATTTTAATGTAACGGTTTTCCCACATGCTTTCAATTGGTTAAAACGAGTACTATGTCCAGAAAATTAATGAGTTAAATACCTAGTAACTACCTACTCACATTTTGGAGCAGATATTTTAGTTTTCAGTTGTGCAATGATTTATTGTCACCGAAGGTCGTACACATTGCAAAAGTTGCAAAAACTGTTTCTAAAAGAAGTTAAGCTGCTGAAGTATTATTATACAGTTAGGTATACTGATACAATACGAACATATTTAGCAATTTATTGTTATAAGTTTATCAGTCATCAGTACCCAATCACTCAGAACATATTCATGCTGAGCTGGGCGGCCCTATTGTATGATACTGTGTGGGGTTTTGTTCAGAATTATTTATTTATTATACTAGGACGATGGCACATTCTATCATCATCATGATAGAGTGCGATAAATTTGTTTAAAAATGTTAATTGTCTTTTGGACCATACGTATTGCAGTTTTGAATGTCACAATGACTAATTTGTACTCAAAGCGACGTGGCTTACGATTATAACATTATTTAAAAAATAGTAAGTTCACATTGGCGTTGAGTGTCTTCACCACCACCAGGCGATAACAAACACGTCTCAGTTATTAAACGTTTACCAAGGTACAGTCAAATTAATAGAAGCGTTTTACATAAAATAAAACGCATATTAATTTACTTACCTTGGTAAACGTTTACATTTTAAATTCTGCCTGGTGATATTCGACGCAATGAAGAAAAAAGATGTCGGCGCCACAAGCGTACATCTGACGTAGCGGCCGGTGGCGGGAAGACACCGGATTGGCCAACTCCTCTTTGGACGAGGTTACTGATTGGCTAGTACTTTTTTACAGAAAGTCAAAGCCAATACTTATTTATAAGGCGGGAAATCTAGGGCCTATCTCGGTTATTAAACGTTTACCAAGGTAAGTAAATTAATATGCGTTTTATTTTATGTAAAACGCTTCTATTATCTACAAAAAATGGTTAGGTTCAGTTCGGTTCTTCAGCTTCAGAAGGCCCCTCCAGGAGTCAAATAAAAAGTGTAGGTCGTCGCTGCCAATTTTGAGAAAATCGCCTTATAAGTTTGAAAATTTTGTAAATTTGCACGTTTTCACTTATAACTTTTTGGAAAAATAACTTAGCGCAAAATGGATTTCACCGCTGTGTGCGCCGTCACTATTCACAACTTTTGACGTATTGCACTGCACTGTAGCATTAAAATAAAATATTTTTGTGATTTTTCCCTTGCGGAGCGGCCGAAATTCGTGGCGTTTTCGATGGCGTTTGGAGCGCGGCTGGTTCGGTTAGGTTCGGTTCGGTTCGGTTCGGTTCGTTAGGTTAGGTTAGGTTAGGTTAGGTTAGGTTAGGTTAGGCTAGGTTCGGTTAGGTTCGGTTCGGTTCGGTTCGGTTCGGTTCGGTTCGTTAGGTTAGGTTAGGTTAGGTTAGGTTAGGCTAGGTTCGGTTAGGTTCGTTTCAGTTCGGTTCGGTTCGTTAGGTTAGGTTAGGTTAGGTTAGGTTAGGTTAGGTTAGGTTAGGTTAGGTTAGGTTAGTTAAGTAAAGTCGATGGCGTTTGGAGCGCGGCTGGTTCGGTTAGGTTCGGTTTGGTTCGGTTCGGTTCGTTAGGTTAGGTTAGGTTAGGTTAGGTTAGGCTAGGTTCGGTTAGGTTCGTTTCAGTTCGGTTCGGTTCGTTAGGTTAGGTTAGGTTAGGTTAGGTTAGGTTAGGTTAGGTTAGGTTAGGTTAGGTTAGGTTAGTTAAGTAAAGTTAGGTTAGGTTAGGTTCCACGACTGGTGGACTAACCTAACCTAACCTAACGTAACCTAACCTAACCTAACCTAACCTAACCTAACCTTACCTAACCTAACGTAACGTAACGTAACGTAACCTAACCTAACCCAACCTAACCTAACCTAACCTAACCTAACCTAACCTAACCTAACCTAAACTAACCTAACCTAACCTAACCTAACCTAACCTAACCTAACCTAACCTAACCTAACCTAACCTAACCTAACCTAACCTAACCTAACCTAACCTAACCTAACCTAACCTAACGAACCGAACCGAACCGAACCGAACCGAACCGAACCGAACCGAACCGAACCGAACCTAACCGAACCTAGCCTAACCTAACCTAACCTAACTTAACCTAACCTAACCTAACCTAACCTAACCTAACCTAACCTAACCTAACCTAACCTAACGAACCGAACCGAACCGAACCGAACCGAACCGAACCGAACCGAACCGAACCGAACCTAACCGAACCTAGCCTAACCTAACCTAAACTAACCTAACCTAACCTAACCTTACAAACAACTTAACGTTTTGATGAAATACATAGTCATAGATATAATTTTTGACCTCATTTAACCACTTAATTAATAATGCTCAAAATACCAATAAAATATCAATACCATTAATGGACTTATTTAAACGAACGTTTTTAATGTAGTCGTTAGTTATTCCTTAATAAATAAATAAACTAGATCCATTACTATCTTAGTAAGTAAGTAAAGTAATATTTATTCAAAGAAAGGTTAACAATTTTATATACTTAAGACTATTGTACAGTTAAAATATTTTAAAATTAAGTATGTCTAATTGTATGTCTATTTGATTGGCTACGGCCCCACACTAGGCTCAGGGCCCGTGTCGTGGATCTTGGAAGAAACATATTGAGTCGACCTGTAAAAAAATGGCGAAAATAATTTACGCGCTTAAGCAACTTAGACCCATTTCTTTAGATATTCAAATTCAAAATGCTTTATTTCCTTAAGACCTTACAGGACACTTGGACACATAAAGCTCTGAAAGACATATATTACGCATATATTTACTCAATTATGTCTTATGGTATCATTTTATTCGGGAGCTCTACAGATTACGAATGTATACTTAAATTACAAAAGCGTGCCATAAGAGTATTAATGAAAGCGAAATACAGAGAGTCAAAAACCTTCGGATATTAGCATCAGTAGCGGTATTCATAAAAAAAATAATTTGAAAGAATATACAATCGGAGGCGAAAGTAGCAAACGTGCCACGCTGCAGAAAATAATTCTAGAGCCGATTCACCATCGACTGAATATCGCAAAACGGCTCCCTAAAATAATGGGCCAAAAACTATATAAAAAAGCTCCCGATAGATCTTAAACTTACTAAAAGTGATTTTTTTTACTTGACAAGACGCTATATACCTCTAGTATTAAAAAGAGGTGTAGCATAAGTGGGAGATCGTTCGCGGTCGTCGCTGAAAAACCACTACTTTCATTGTTTCATTACTTACTCGGTTGGGCGGAAGCGGTGCGCGGTCGATTATATCGGCGAGCGCACGGTGTTTCGTTCCAAGCGTGCAGAGTGGCCACGTGGCGGCAACGCTCGTCGCCGTACAACTCCCGCGTGATCCGGTTCGAGGACAATGCCAGGCGGGGAGTTTGACTGGGGCGGTACATCTGTCAAAGAATAACGCAGGTGTCCTAAGGCCAGCTCAGCGAGGACGGAAACCTCGCGTGGAGCAAAAGGGCAAAAGCTGGCTTGATCCAGATGTTCAGTACGCATAGGTACTGCGAAAGCACGGCCTATCGATCCTTTAGTACTAAAGAGTTTTTAGCAAGAGGTGCCAGAAAAGTTACCACAGGGATAACTGGCTTGTGGCAGCCAAGCGTTCATAGCGACGTTGCTTTTTGATCCTTCGATGTCGGCTCTTCCTATCATTGCGAAGCAAAATTCGCCAAGCGTTGGATTGTTCACCCATCAAAAGGGAACGTGAGCTGGGTTTAGACCGTCGTCGTGAGACAGGTTAGTTTTACCCTACTGATGGCTTGTCGTTGCGATAGTAATACTGCTCAGTACGAGAGGAACCGCAGTTTCGGACATTTGGTTCATGCACTCGGCCGAGCGGCCGGTGGTGCGAAGCTACCATCCGCGGGATTATGCCTGAACGCCTCTAAGGCCGAAGCCAGCCTAGCCGAATCCGGCAAGGATATGCTCACTGTGGAGCCCCGAGAGTCGGGAGGCTCTAAACAATGTGACTTTACTAGTTGCGCTTTACTTCGTAAGGCGTGACGTCGAAGCCCATTTGGACCGCGGAGATCGGTGCGTACGGTTTAACACGTGCACCACGGCTCCTTCTGGTTCGGATATAACTCAGTTCGATGTCGGGGCTCGGAATAGTCTGTAGACGACTTACGTTCCTGGCGGGGTGTTGTGCTCGGTAGAGCAGCGTCGTGCTGCGATCTGTTGAGACTCAGCCCTACGCCAGGTGATTCGTCCGAGGACGAGTTTTTTTTTTTTAATTTTTATAGTATTGTTATTCTATGAACATGTAAAACGGCAAGGTCCGAGTCTAACTTTACTAACTTTACTAACATTACTAACTTTACTAACTTTACTAACTATACTAACATTACTCATTTTAACATTACTACTAACTTTAACATTACTAACTTTACCAACATAACTAACTTTACTAACTTTACTAACTTTAGGTACTAACTTTACTAACTTTACTAACATTACTAACTTTACTAACTACTAACTTTACTAACTTTACTAACTTTACTAACTTTACTAACTTTACTAACTTTACTAACATTACTAACTTTACTAACTTTAGGTACTAACTTTACTAACTTTACTAACATTACTAACATTACTAACTTTAGGTACTAACTTTACTAACATTACTAACTTTACTAACTACGAATATACATTGTACCTGATGATGAACTTCGATTGCATGCAACCTTTAGACTGTTTTGAACGGTCTCCAGTTAGCTCGATTGTATATACTGGTTTTATTTTTATCTATTCCGTTTATTTTTATAATTTTTTTTAAATTTAGCTCTTGTTAGCTTGTTCTTGTAATTTTCAGTACTTTACTTATTTACCTTATAGAACTTCATTAACAACGAAAATTATAATCAAAAAATGTATACGTACTTGTAAATATACAATTCAAATCATTGAGCTAACTACAGACGGTCGAAAACAGTCTAGAGGTATCTCAATTGTTTACTTTATTAATTTAAGAAAGGAAATAACAATCAAGGAATAGAACCTTATTAAAACTATTATTTACAATATTTTGGTAGGTTGAAAACAGTCTAGAGTTAGCTCAACTGAATGAAAGAATGGATGAAAACTCTTTATTATACTTAAATGTACCACAAAAAGGCTGAAAATGATACATAAAAGTACTGCAAACTAAGACTAAGTATAAATAAATAAATAATAATAAATAATTTCGGACAGTCCACACAGCATAATCCAGCCCAAGCTAAGCAGTTAAGATAGATAAGGGCGACCCTATCGCTAAAAGCGATCTCTTCCAGGCAACCTTTGGATGGACCGGATATAAAAGAACAATATAGACGGTGGTAGTTACATTAGATCTACTTCTCTAGATAGATGGAAAAGAAAAAAATACATACCCAATAAGCTACCAATGTTATAAACTTACATAAACATGTAACTTTATATAATTAGATAAATAATGTACCACACGTTCATGTGGTAATTCCGGGAAAAATGTATAAAATGTTACCTATGTGTTATTCCAGACTATGATCTATCTCTTTGCCAAATTTCATCCATATCCGTTCAGTAGTTTTTGCATGAAAGAGTAACAAATATCCATCTATCCATCCATACTTACAAACTTTCGCGTTTATAATATTACTAGCGACCCGCCCCGGATTCGCATATTCATTAAAATATGCAAATTTTAATATTTTTGAGATAAGCACATTAATGTAGTAAATACAATATCAATACAATATCGAGCTCGTATTTTTTTACCTGATTATGAGACTAGATGCCGTAAGTTCCACTTTCTTCCCACTCTTTAAACGCAGACAAGTGGCTGATTTGACTTACCTAATTAATATAGCAAACGGAACTGTTGATTGCCCAGAGCTTCTTGAGCAAATAGGACTGCGCACATGCACGCTTGCACCTATCGTAAGGACTAATTATAGGCAGAACGCATTTGTTTATAGAGCTTCTAGCTCGTTTAACTCATTAGTACATGAAAACAGCAATATAGATTTATTCAACACCAGTTCAAGTAAGCTTAAACGCTTGCTTAATGATACATTTTTCGTTTTAGTTTGAGAAATTCTCTTGTTTGTGCTTGTACTTAGTATAAAAAACAATCTATTTTTCTTTTTTAGTTATTGTTATTGCTAGTAAGTCGTCAACTTAACTTCTTTGTTTAAGCAGTTTTACTAATAGGTTTATATACTTTTAATATATCTATTTTTCTGTAAAAAAAATTTAAGTTAAAATTAATACCTATATGTCTACTTTCTGTAAATTCATCTCAAGTCAACAGATCTCAAGTTGCTGCTTTAATTTATTATTAGTGAAAACTTTTAATTGGCCTTAATTTAAAAATTCTTTGTATCTACTCATTGTCTAGCTGTAAGTTTTCCTAAAATTGTAAAAATAAAATAAAATAAATTTGAAGTATGTTTTTTGTTTTAATACAATAATACCTAAATTATGTCACAGTAACAGCTGTTTTCTGGAACGCAGATCATCTTAATAGTTAACTAATCAATGTTCAAATCTCTATTCAAGTGTCATTTGGGTTTCTCGAACATTGATTACGTACTTATATTTTGAAAAACAAAACTCTTGTCAAATAACATAATACGCTAATTAGGCCTGATTCTTTGTTCAAGCTCTTGTCAAATCAATAATTAACTAATCGGCGATTTCGCTCTAATTAGTTGAAATTATTACAACAATTTGCTGTATTTTTCCAAGTTCTAAACCGGGGTATAATACATAAAAAATCAACAGGTTGGTAATCCAAAAGCCATACACTACATAGTATAAACTAGAGTCGCTTTCTCTGTCCCTATGTCATTATGTCCCTTTGAACGCTTAAATCTTTAAAACTACGCAACGGATTTTGATGCAGTTTTTTTTAATAGATAGAGTGATTCAAGAGGAAGGTTTTTATGTTTAATATAAAACCGTGCGAAGCCAGGGCGGGTCACTAGTTTTTTATAAGGATATCTATGACTTAAATGAAATGTCCCCTTTTAAGTGCACAATTCATTTATTTCGAGGTACTTTAACTGACCTTATACACAAATCTATCTTATCATCATCCTATCTTCCTTATCTATCTTATCTTCGAGACCTTCCGCCGGAGGCCTATTTGACACTTCTTGGTGTCTTGCAAAGCACATGTACCTACCATACCATCAAGTTTTAGATTATACCCAGAAAATAAGGTCCATACACCACATCGTTTTAATTAAAATAGGGGTGATTTATTCTCATTCGGCCATTATTTTTTGAAGGGACCTATCGTTGCTGGTACCTATAGTGTCAGTGTTTTTTCAATTATTTATACTGTACTATAAATTTTATTAAATTTTTACTAAACCTGTAATAATTAAGTTGTTAAACTTATAAATTATGCATATATTTACTAACATATATTTCATATATTTTGGTAATAGTTTAGTAGTAGTTTTTTAATTACATAACTTTAATAGCGAAGAAGGGGAAATGAAACATAATTTAGATTAAACATTAGATGAAATTTATTTAGTCCGGTCAATTTAGACATTCGAAGCTACATAAATTCCCCTTCATTTTTCACGATTTTCATCAAAACGGTAAGTTTTATCATAAAAAATATCGACAAAAATTGTAAATTATCTACAAAAAATGGTTAGGTTCAGTTCGGTTCTTCAGCTTCAGAAGGCCCCTCCAGGAGTCAAATAAAAAGTGTAGGTCGTCGCTGCCAATTTTGAGAAAATCGCCTTATAAGTTTGAAAATTTTGTAAATTTGCACGTTTTCACTTATAACTTTTTGGAAAAATAACTTAGCGCAAAATGGATTTCACCGCTGTGTGCGCCGTCACTATTCACAACTTTTGACGTATTGCACTGCACTGTAGCATTAAAATAAAATATTTTTGTGATTTTTCCCTTGCGGAGCGGCCGAAATTCGTGGCGTTTTCGATGGCGTTTGGAGCGCGGCTGGTTCGGTTAGGTTCGGTTCGGTTCGGTTCGGTTCGTTAGGTTAGGTTAGGTTAGGTTAGGTTAGGTTAGGTTAGGCTAGGTTCGGTTAGGTTCGGTTCGGTTCGGTTCGGTTCGGTTCGGTTCGTTAGGTTAGGTTAGGTTAGGTTAGGTTAGGCTAGGTTCGGTTAGGTTCGTTTCAGTTCGGTTCGGTTCGTTAGGTTAGGTTAGGTTAGGTTAGGTTAGGTTAGGTTAGGTTAGGTTAGGTTAGGTTAGTTAAGTAAAGTCGATGGCGTTTGGAGCGCGGCTGGTTCGGTTAGGTTCGGTTTGGTTCGGTTCGGTTCGTTAGGTTAGGTTAGGTTAGGTTAGGTTAGGCTAGGTTCGGTTAGGTTCGTTTCAGTTCGGTTCGGTTCGTTAGGTTAGGTTAGGTTAGGTTAGGTTAGGTTAGGTTAGGTTAGGTTAGGTTAGGTTAGGTTAGGTTAGGTTAGGTTAGTTAAGTAAAGTTAGGTTAGGTTAGGTTCCACGACTGGTGGACTAACCTAACCTAACCTAACGTAACCTAACCTAACCTAACCTAACCTAACCTAACCTTACCTAACCTAACGTAACGTAACGTAACCTAACCTAACCTAACCCAACCTAACCTAACCTAACCTAACCTAACCTAACCTAACCTAAACTAACCTAACCTAACCTAACCTAACCTAACCTAACCTAACCTAACCTAACCTAACCTAACCTAACCAGGAGGTTGCACTGACACGCAGCGAAGCCTCTTTTGGAATTTACAGTGACTCTAGAGCAGCACTCGAAACCGTGACAAGCTCCGGCTCCTCTCATCCCCTGGCAGTCAAAGCCAGAAGCAACTTAAAATGCTGCATAGTCCAAAACAAGGCTATATCCCTGTTTTGGATTAAGGCACACGTAGGACTGGCAGGGAATGAGAGAGCCGATGAGCTTGCAAAGGAAGCGGCCCTAAAATCCAAGAAAAAACCGGATTACGATCTGTGCCCTGTCTCATTCGTCAAACGTAGTATCCGGAAGGGGACGATCGATGAATGGGACAGAAGGTATAGATCAGAGGAAACGGGTTCTGGAACAAAGATGTTTTTCCCTGATGCAGTGACAGCGCACGGTACTGTAAGAAAAATAAAAATTGACGGCCTACTAACACAAATACTCACTGGGCACGGTGGGTTCTCCTCGTACCTGAGTCGCTTCAAGTGCAAGGAGAGCCCATCTTGTCTTTGTGACCCCGCGTCTAACGAAACGGTCGAACACCTGATCTTGGATTGCCCTGTTTTTGCCAGAGATAGATTTAATCTGGAACAAATATTAGATCTTAAATTGACCATAGAAAACCTACCAACGCTCATAAAAGGAAGAGATCGGAATAAATTCTTGGAATTTTGCAGGAAAATAGTTGTAACAGTAAATAAAAGAAATAAAGTAGATTAAGCAACGTATGATAGCAACATATAGTTAGGTATATGTGTGTAATCATACAAATA